>OY992530.1:84060808-84077307 GCA_963921185.1 Dasysyrphus tricinctus | reverse complement strand
TGACGGTGCTGCTCATTGGCAAGATCTTGGCGTTTATCGCGCGCCGTTAAGCAGCTGTTGAAGTAATCTCTCCAGATTTGTTACATCGACTGCGTATTTCCTTCTTTATTTTTGCAGGCTCCATGGCAGCTAGTGGCTCTTCTTGTTTTCTCCTTGAATCTTCTGTACAAACTCCTCCACCTGATTTCTGCTAAACCATCTCTTTACTCTTTACTTTACGCTGCTCACAATCTTTTTTTCTGAGCAAGCAGGTTTCATCTCTTCTCTTGCCAACGTAGAGCTGCAAAAGCACCTGTCTTCTCTTACTGCCACGACCTGTAGGATGCCGTTTTGGTTTTGTTGGACTGAACAAAATCAGAGTCAAACCAAGGGTTCCTTGGTTGCAGCTTTGACAATCCTAGCACCTCTTCTGCAGCATTCCTGATTGCTGCCAGAGGGCTTTTGGGCTCATCTCATCAGTAGTAGGGTTTCTCGCAGGCTCTAGGCATATATGTACTTGTTCAGCATAGACTATGGCGGTTTCTTTCCGCTGCAATCTTCCACTGATAAATTTTTCTCTCATGGTTGATGTTTGAATACGAATTTCCAGATATTCACACGCGCAACCTGGCACCAACCAGGTAGTTACCCAAGTCAGTGTTATGCTGGAGAGAGGAGTGCCTTCCGTCGATTAGCACCATGACGGATTTGGTTGCAGGTTTGATCATCGGGGGACCACCAGTGCCTTTGTGGATATCAAGACGGGGACATCTAGTTCTTCTCAGCACCATGTTCTTTCTCGCTACGCCTGAGCCCGTTTCCGGAATTGATATCGTGCAAGCTATGTTTTCTGATTGTCCTACCAAAGATGTCTTTGTAACCAATTTAGGCAATAAAATCTCCCAGAAGTATTTTAATGTCAATTTTGGGGGATTGCTCATAAGATTTGGTGAGGAGCTCGTAGAATTCAACATTATCAGTCCTTTCATCCGAGGCTATTCCGTGTATTTTCGTTTCGTTGTAATACCTGTGAATGACTTAGATCTAACGACTGGTTCATCTGTAGTTTTACTCCTAGTGCCTAAGAAGATAGCTCAGGGGGGTCAATTCTCGATCTGTGAAACTGTGAAATGAAAACAAAGTTATCATTTCAGTTTTCACAGAGTTTTATCATTTTATCACTTCACAAACCCGCGCAAAGCGACTCCCGATCTCGTTATGAAAAACAGCTGTCAAAGTAAGTACTAAAAAGTACTAACATGAAAAATGCTACCACTTGCTCATAGAAAAAGATGATTGTGACGTCATAGAAAGACTAAGATGGCGAGTTGGGTGTATCAAATGAGCACAATTTGTTTCTGTTTATCATTTTTCTTTTCACAGTGTTTCACCAGAATGAAATTGATTGTGATAAGCGAATCATCATATGAAAACATTTTTTTATTTGTTTTCATTTGTTCACACTTGGAGAATTGCATTTGGCGTAAAGGCGTTATCATATTTATCACTTCACAGTTTCACAGAACGATAATTGACCCCCAGGTGTTACAGCTCTGGATCCCATGGATCCAACATTCGTCACTAGCTGACCTTTCGACCATCCAGCAGGCACCACTAAGAGGTGGCGATACGATTTTGCACCACCATATCTGTTAACTACCAAGAAAATATGTATTCAAATGCGTTCAAGCGCTAGACATAGTGGTTCGATTTGGAAAAAATATCAATATTTCAAAGTCCCTAAGTAGATAGGTGTTATGTTTTCTGTACATTTCGAAATCGACTGATCTGCACATTTCTCCAACAAGAAAACCTTTGGACATTGTTATTCCTAGAAGGAAGTGGATTGGGTGCATGATGAAGACTCAATCGCGAGACACGCAATCGGAGAAGACCTAACCATGAGAAAAACTTTGTGCAGAACAGTCGAAAAAGAATGTAAGAAGCTGTGAACAAGTTGGGGAGAGTTCAAACATATTATTTCCAGAAACAGAACAAGATGGTGGGTACCGGCAGTTGAAGCCCTATGCCCCACGAAGGGTTAATTAGCTTGGTAAAAAAGTAATAGTTTGATAACGAAAAGGCGCTTGAAGAGCTTGACTTATTATAGCACCTAAAGAAAGTCGTACCTACTTTGAATGTGTAAAAATCTACTAATAATTTTGTATGCTATGATACGTCTGTATACCTCTACTAAGAATAAATAATTTCGAACAAGAATATCTAGTCCAATTGTAATTGGTTTGCCATCACTGGCTAGCACTCGTTCCTTAGACCTTCAAAACACATACAAAAAAAGCAGGTGAATTTGCACGAAGTAAATTAACCTTGTATAGCTAGCGCACAAAAAAAAAGGTATCGCAACCTTTTGGCTGGTAAAACTTAATTTATATTCACAAAAGGAAACCAAACCACCACCTTGCAAGAAACTGCTTATTCATCTTTCCTTTACGCCCACCAACAAAAAAAAAAAAACAGAAAAATGAACAGAAAATTAAATTAGCAATTAAAATTCAGCCGAAATAAACTATTAAAAATGATATATTCTTTAGAAACCCCAAAAAAGCCGTATGCGCTTACAAATAAATTAGACAAGCCAAAAAATATCCTTTGAACCGTTCTATTTTTAACCCTTTTTCTCGGGAGTGTATATTTTTTTTTTTTTTTCAATTTTTTTTCCGCTCAATCTCCTCAACCCTTCAATGACGTCAGCTGTTTTTATTGTTTAATTGTCTTCACCCAATTTTCTATTTATTTTTTTAATTTTTTTTTTCGTCAAACACTTTGAATTTCCTTCACATGCAAATATCCCTTTCATCCTTTCGATGTTAAATTAGGACACTGCGTGTGCTGGCGTATTTTGATCAAGTGGCCACAGGGGACAAATACAAAAACAAAACGAAAAAAAAAAATAATGCAAAATGTTTATAAAAATCCCCATTCTTAGTTCTTAAGTTCTTTGAAAAAAAGATTCTTGAAAAAAAAACGGAGAAACAAAACTGACATAAGGACGCCTTTGAAGAAAAAAAATGGTGCCTGTCCTGCATGTGATTTGTATTAGAAAACAATTTAGTATTAAGATTCCCAGCATGAATAGGATACAAATTTAGGGCAAACAAAATATTTTAATTACCTCAGTCCTTTGTATCCTTTTGTGTCGCCATGCATTTTTCACAACAAAAAAAAAAAATGAGAAAAAAATTATGGATAATTCCTGAGGAGAAAAAAAATAAATCAATTTGAAATAACCAAGGAAACTGAGTCAGCAACTTAGCACAGTTAAAGGGATGTTGATTAGATTTTCAAACGGAATTCAATGTTTTCTGTTTGTATTTTATCAAACTCATATTTTGGGGTTAAATGAAATTTCGGAAATTAGTTTTACAATTTATAGGAGGAACATGAAAGGGGTGGAATATATTTTTACGGAGGCAATTCAAATGCCGTGGATGAATGGTCAAAAATGATTTAGTGAAATGGCTTCCTAGGGAGCTATTTGTGAGAGGTTTAAAAATATCAACAGGAGTAGCTCGCAACGGAACAGCAAAGTGAGAAATTTAGGTCCTGCCATTAGAAATTCCAATTTTTGAAATTAATTGTAAAAACGGGATTGCGTGTCCACTTTTTACTTGTGGTATAGGTACTAGATTTTTAGGAACATTACGGAGGATAACGGTAAAATGTGGTTTTGAAATTCTGTCTGTTCAGGGGGCAAAATGGCATGGTCAATTTTCCTTAAACTTGGTACATAGGATTTTTTGGTAATTCCCGTGACGTTTTCTTTACTTTTAATTTTTCAAGTTAAAATAATGGTAACTGTCATACTGCTTCAAGTAGGTATTTAAAAAATCTTATTTTCCTCAAAAATCGCTCCCCACTCAAAATCTTTTTGAATTTCGCTAGAAAAGGTGATGGTGAAAAAGTAGAAAACTCGAAATCAGGCACCAGGCACGCATTCGGCAGTAGTAGGGATGAAATTTTGTCTGGATGTTTATTTTGGAATTTCGTTAAACTTCAAACAACTCAGCCAGTTAAGCTGGAAGCTTAAAGCTGCTAAGGAGGATCCAAAAGGTGATAGTGAAAAAGTAGAAAACTCGAAATAAGGCACCAGGCGCGCAAGTTAAAAAAAAGAGTTTTATTTTTAGTGTAGTTCGAATGACGACTTTATTTCTTCGAGGTATCTTAACGACTGTTAGTCTAGATATCTCATTAAATTTTGTTCAATCAGATTTATTTCCCTTTGATTATTATTATGCTCAATGTATTATTTTACAATATGAAAATATACTTATATGCTTATTTTGCAATATTATTTTACAATATGAAAATATACTTATATGCTTATTTTGCATTTTACGAATTGATTTATTATTCATATTCGTATTACAAATAAAAGGTTGTTGTACTAATGGTGACGGAGGTCACCATACAAATATGTAACTTCTCCCCCCTTATTCTTAAGATTCTCCTGAATCGTTGGAATTTCCATAATTTTAACATTTGGTTGGGGCTTAGTAACATTATTTATTTTAATTTTCAATTTACGATTTGATTTGTTAATGAAAAATATTACAATAAGAATAATTATAATTATTAAGAACATTGTAATATTACTGATTTGACTTATAGTTCTGTGATATGTTAATTCATTAATTTTTTGTAAATTTTCAATTTGTTGCATTTTTGAAATTTCTTCAAACTTTAATTTGTCAGTTACATTTAAATTTGTTTCTTCTTCATAATGAAATTTTTGAATAAATTCTAGTTGATAATTAAAAATAGTTACATTTAATATATTTATTGAACAATTATTAATATTTAACATGAAATTTCCAGTTAAAATTAATTTTCTATCATCGCAGTGATTATAAACATTTTCTTTTTCTAAATTTTTGCAGATCAAAGTATCGTCGTCAATTTTTATTACTTTAATTTCTTTATTGTAACGAAAAGTACATGAATCTTTTATTATACATGAATTACTTTTATTTAAATCTTTCAAGTAAATGTTTCTTGGATTATACTCATATTGTACATTATTTATTTCTATAAATTGTAAATTTTCCATATCTATTTCTTTTTTTTTATCATTTGGCATTGGTATAATCATTTTTAACTGAGTCAAAATATAGTCTTTTGGTAGTTTCAAAGCTATTATAAGTCTGTCTTGGTCGAGTTTCATAAGTCCTATTCTAGCGTTTTCAAGTTTATAAAAGTCTATCCCTAATGTCCTTATTTCTTCTCCTGTCAATATGCTTGGATGGAGATTACCTTGTTTAGCAGATGCTATGTTATCTAGAATGCTATCAATTTTGCTTTCTAATATTTGAAGTTTTAGTAGTTGGTCTGTAATAATTTGTTTTCTAATAATGTCTTTTTGGTTCGAAGCAATACTTTGGTAAGTATAGGATAAAACTTCTCTATCTGTTTCTATTGTTTTTTTAAATTTATTAATAGAGTCCATAAATTTTTCGTTAATTTGTATTTGATGGTTCAGGTTTTTTATGGCTGCATGATTATTAGTATCAATTGTGTTCATATGTCCGATAATATCTTGTCGGTCGTTGTCATCCATTGTCCCAAACAACCATTTCTGTCCTGTTCCTATAATATTTATAAGTCCTCTTTTTTGTCTTCTTAGTGGAACTATTGCTTGAAGTTTAGATTTTATATTAAAAATTTCATTACTTATTTCGGTATTGTTTTCTAATTGTAAAGCTTGTAGATTAACTTCTATCATTCCGATTGTTGAAAATAAATCCCTAGTATCTATTATGTGTAATATGGTCTGGCTATTATTAATTATTTCTACTGATCCTAAATTTAATGTAGTATATCCCTTATTGGTTTGTATCGGTGTTATTATGAGTGTTGCTTCCGCTATTTGCATTATTATCAGCCAGGAGATCACCTGATACAGCCAAAAGATTACCTGCGAATTGATTTGGTCTTTTAATATTTGTTGGGTCAACATTTTTTAAATTATGTTTTCTATAATATGTTTCATTTTTATGTCTTAAATGTTTATAGTTCCTTATGTAGCCTTCATTGCGTTTTTCATCATAATTTTCCCTAGAAATATTTCTCTTTTTTCTAATTTTTTCCTTTTTAGCTTCTATTTTTGTTCTTAAATTTAACTGATTTGTCTTTTCTGCTGAGTTTGGACTCATACCTAATGTTGAATGATACCTACTATTGTATATCTGAATAGCTTTATGAATTTTTCTATTGGTGGAAATGTCTGTATTTTTAATTGTTAGTAAAATTTCAAGTAATGTAGAGTGGAATCTCTCTATATCTGAGTTTCCAGTATGCGAATTTGGTTTTGTCATATGCATTTCAATTCCTTCCTTCCTAAAGTATTCTTTAATATTTTCTGAATTAAATTCATTTTCACAGATAATTTTTCTTGGTTTTCCGAATTTACTTAATTGTTCGTCTATGCATTCTAATTTACTTGTCCAATTTTTACTACTTAAATTGTATCCATAAGCTTTTCTCGTAAATTTGTCAATAAATGTCAGGTATGTTAGTTTATTGAAATGATAAACATCCATATGCAAAATTTCGTTTCCTTTAATTGGAGTTTCTGTTAGTCTGAACTTTGGTCTTATTGGCTTTCTGTCATATTTACCTTCTTGACAAGTCTGACAATTCCCTATTACTCTAGAAATTTCTTTTATAAGTTTTGGAAAATATATTTTGTTTTTTAATTTATGATATGTCTCAACTATACCTGAGTGATTACTCTCTTCTATGTGATATAAGGATATTTGTTTATGGGCCTCTTCAACCTTTTCTAAATCTCTTGCTCTCTGAGTGAGCTTGTAGAATTTTACTTCTTTGTCTTGTCCATACATTTCAATTAAAACTTTTTGTACTTTATTGTATTCAGCATCATCTACTTCTGAATAAACTCCTACTGTTCCTGATTTAATAGTTCTTTTAAATAAATCTTTCCAGTATTTGTCATTTTTCGTCATATCAACCTGAATTATTGTTTTAGTGTGCTGTTTTTTTATTATTTCATTTTGCACAGAATAAGTCAATATTAGCTGAGTTTGGTAAATGTTAACAATTCCCTCTTTGATTTGTATATGGTCTAAAAGTTGTTCATTCGATGAATGTACAGTTTCTGATGTTTCGTTTATTTCCTCTGGGATTCTACTTAAGAAATCTGCTATTTTATTTTCCTTCCCTTTTATATACTCAATGTCAAACTCAAATTCTTGCAACTTAAGAAGTCCTCTTTGGACTCTTTGACTAAACTCCTTTCCATTATATTTTTTATTTAAATATTTTACAGGCATATGGTCAGTGATTATTTTAAATTTCTGACCCCAAAGATATGGTCTAAAATATGTGGTAGCCCATACTATTGCTAAAAATTCCTTATCTGTTGTAGAATAATCTTTTTCATGGTCGTTTAATGTTCGGGAGGCATAACATACTGGCTGCCCTTCTTGAGTTAGAACAGCTCCTAACGCAAAATTACTTGCATCAGTGTATAGGGAAAATTGTTTGTTAAAATCTGGAAATTTGAGTATTGGATGTCTGATAAGATTTTCTTTTAATCGTTCAAATGCTTGAATGTATTCCGGGTCCTTACTATTTATTTTCATATCTTTTTTTAGATATTTAACCATCGGGTACGCTATTTTGGAGTAATCAGCAATAAATTTCCTATAATATCCAGTGCTACCTAAAAATCCTTGTAACTGCTTAATTGTTTGGGGCAGTGAATATTTCTGGATTACTTCTATTTTATTTGGGTTAGGTTTCATTCCCTCTGCAGTAAGGATATGACCTAAGTATTCTGTATTTTTCTTAAGAAAAGAGCATTTACTTAGTTGTATCTTAAGATTGTAGTCAGCTAATTTTTGAAAAATTTTGTCTAACGATGTTATGTGCTCTTCTAATGAGGTCGAAAAAATAAGTATATCATCAAGATAAACTATGCAAATTTTGCCTATGTACTCTCTGAGAACTTCATTCATTAGACGCTGAAATGTCGCTGGGGCGTTTTTCAGCCCAAAGGGCATTCTGGTATATTCATATAGACCGTTTGGTGTAACAAATGCAGTCTTATGTATATCATCAGGATGCACCTTTATTTGATGATATCCCTTGGCTAAATCAAGGGTTGAGAAGTACTGAGACCTTCCTAGCTTATCAAGAATACTTTCGATATTTGGTAATGGATATTTATCGTCTACAGTTATATCATTGAGAGCTCGATAATCGACACATACTCTATACTTAACTTTTCCTTCGCTATCGGGCTTTTTGGCGACCACTACGATTGGTGAAGCGTATCGACTGTTTGATTTTCGTATTATGCCCTGCCTTTCCATATCATTAACTTGGTTTCTTACCTCTTCTTCGTGTTTTTGAGGCAGACGGTACAGTCTAGCATTTATTTGTTGGTCTGTGGATAGTTTTATTTCATGAAATATACTTTCGCAATTAGTAAGCTGATCTCCATCTCTATATAAGAGATTTTTATATTTTTGAAGCAAATCTTGTATTTCTTGTTTCTCGAATACTTTCAAATCTTGTAAATTAACTTCAGTACTACCCTCTAACTCATAACATTCTATGAATGGTTCTACTTCAATGACCATTGGGAGTATAGTTTTGTTTTGTAGAAGTACTTCCTTTTTTATAAAGTTAATGCTTTCGACCATGTTTCCTAGTACATCCATTCCTAACAAGAGACTATATTTTTGTTCTCCTAATGGCTTTCCATATGCTCTAACGAAGACATTTTCTGGGTAGCCAAATTCTGTAGGTACTGGGACCTGATAAATTTTTAATGTTTCTATACTTTGGCTGTTTACGGTAGACAAGTTTAAAGTCAGCTCTTCGAGTACGTTATAGGAACTACAGTCTATCTTACTTGTATTTACTAAACTCATTGTAGACCCTGTATCTAGTAAGCATATGTGTTTCTGGTTTCTCAACGCAAATACTACCTGTGTTTTCCTACCAGAGAGGCTACATTCAGAAAAACCGGAGCTTCTATTGAATGTATTTCTTCTTGAACCACTTCGGAAGATCCTTGATCTATATTATTAATATCCATTGGTTCCACATTCTGTCTATTATGGGTCTGTCTGGAATTGTTATTGTTATAGTTATAGTTATTCCGTGTTCGGTTGCTATTTTGTATGGTATTATTGAGTTGGTTTTGGCTTGTCTGGCCAGAATTATTGTATGTATGTCGTCTCTCTGTGTCGTTTGTTCTTGTAAAATTATAATCAGTACTTTGTTGTTGCTGATTTGTCTGTCTAGAGTTGTTATTAGTATTGTTTCGTAACTGTTGGTTGTTCTGTCGGTATGTCCTTTCTGCGGGCCTAAAATCATGGTTTCTTCTAGTATTATTTCCGTTAGTAAGGACGTTACCTACATCGAACCCTACATAAGAATACAATATACTCTTGACTTTAAGTAGATCATATTCATCCCTAATTTCTCTTGCTAAGTTGCCTGCAGCTAGTTCTCTTATTTTGTTAATTACTAGTGAATATAACATTGTTTTCAGACTATCTTTATTATTCTCATACATAATAATAGTATGAATATCTGTTAGTAAATATTCAATTTTGTTAATTAAATCTAATACCGAACTCACTCTAAGATTGTTGATCCGGCGGGTAACTTCCCCTTGGTCGATGCTTGGCCGGAATGACAGCTTCAGTATATTCTTCGCCTCTTCCCATGTGCTCATGTTGTTGGTAAGTAGCAGTTCCTTTGCCTTACCTATCACCTTACACTGTGAAATAGCAGTCCACATTGCAGCTCTTCTGTCTTCTGGAGTCAAGCTCATGTGATTATCGACAACGTTTATAAATTGAGTCAGCTCTTGCCTGTTGCCGGAAAATTCTTTAATATATGAAATTTCTTTCATAATCACTATGGCTCGACTATCAGCTTGCTGTTGAGAATTCGCCTCTAATCTCAACAAAACTCGTGCCATTGTGTTTAAAAGATTTGTTTGGTCGGTTGCCATTTCGTTTGTATCCTCTATTTGCAAGTTCCTTCTGGAGTCGTGAAGAATTTGTCGCGAAATTTTTAAAAATGTATTTTAATAAAACTCGCACAAAAAAGCACTATTGATTTTTAGTTCGCACTGCACTTGTTTGTTCTTCTTCTTTTTTTTTTTTTTTTTTATTTTGTGTTTCTTTGTTGTGACTGATTTGTAGTCTACAACAGTAACTTAATATATTTTTTTTTTTTTATAATTCCCGACAAATAGTTGTTGGTACTTTATTCGGGTGGAGGAGGGGTTGTGGACGGTAAACAAAACAATTTAAAAAAAATGTTTGTAACTGATTTGTAGTTACAATTTTTTTTTTCCGCGTTTACTCGATTCCGTTCCGACTGCGCCAGTTAAAAAAAAGAGTTTTATTTTTAGTGTAGTTCGAATGACGACTTTATTTCTTCGAGGTATCTTAACGACTGTTAGTCTAGATATCTCATTAAATTTTGTTCAATCAGATTTATTTCCCTTTGATTATTATTATGCTCAATGTATTATTTTACAATATGAAAATATACTTATATGCTTATTTTGCATTTTACGAATTGATTTATTATTCATATTCGTATTACAAATAAAAGGTTGTTGTACTAATGGTGACGGAGGTCACCATACAAATATGTAACTCGCATGCGGCAGGAGTAGGGATGAAATTTTGTCTGAATTTTGGAATTTCGATAAACTTCAAAGAACACAGCCAGCTAAGCTGCTAAGGAGGAGCCAAATGACGTCATTAAGGTGATAGTGAAAAAGTAGAAAACTCGAAATCAGGCACCAGGCGCGCATGCGGCAGTAGTAGGGATGAAATTTTGTCTGGATGTTTATTTTGGAATTTCGTTAAACTTCAAACAACTCAGCCAGTTAAGCTGGAAGCTTAAAGCTGCTAAGGAGGATCCAAAAGGTGATAGTGAAAAAGTAGAAAACTCGAAATAAGGCACCAGGCGCGCATGCAGCAGGAGTAGGGATGAAATTTTGTCTGAATTTTGGAATTTCGATAAACTTCAAAGAACACAGCCAGCTAAGCTGCTAAGGAGTAGCCAAATGACGTCATTAAGGTGATAGTGAAAAAGTAGAAAACTCGAAATCAGGCACCAGGCGCGCATGCGGCAGTAGTAGGGATGAAATTTTGACTGGATGTTTATTTTGGAATATCGTTAAACTTCAAACAAATCAGCCAGCCAGCCAAACTGTTAAGGAGGAGCCAAAAGGTGATAGTGAAAAAGTAGAAAACTAGAAATCAGGCACCAGGCACGCATGCGGCAGTAGTAGGGATGAAATTTTGTCTGGATGTTTATTTTGGAATATCGTTAAACTTCAAACAATACAGCCAGCCAGCTAAACTGTTAAGGAGGAGCCAAAAGGTGATAGTGAAAAAGTAGAAAACTCGAAATCAGGCACCAGGCGCGCATGCGGCAGTAGTAGGGATGAAATTTTGTCTGGATGTTTATTTTGGAATTTCGTTAAACTTCAAACAACTCAGCCAGTTAAGTGCAAAAGGTGATAGTGAAAAAGTAGAAAACTCGAAATAAGGCACCAGGCGCGCATGCGGCAGGAGTAGGAATGAAATTTTGTCTGGATGTTTATTTTGGAATTTCGTTTAACTTCAAACAACTCAGCCAGCCAGCCAAGCCAGGGAGGAGTCAAAAAGTGATAGTGAAAAAGTAGAAAGCACGAAATCAGGCACCAGGCGCGCATGCGGCAGTAGTAGGGATGAAATTTTGTCTGGATGTTTGTTTTGGAGTATTATTAAACTTCAAACAACGTTAAGCCTGCTAAGGAGGAGCCAAAAGATGATAGTGAAAAAGTAGAAAATTCGAAATCAGGCACCAGGCGCGCCAAGCCGTTAGGGAGGAGTCAAAAAGTGATAGTGAAAAAGTAGAAAGCACGAAATCAGGCACCAGGTGCGCATGCAGCAGTAGTAGGGATGAAATTTTGTCTGGATGTTTATTTTGGAATTTCATTAAACTTCAAACAACTCAGCCAGCTAAGCTGCTAAGGAGGATCCAAAAGGTGATAGTGAAAAAGTATAAAACTCGAAATCAGGCACCAGGCGCGCATACGCAGTAGAAGGGATGAAACTTTGTCTGGATATTTTGGAATTTCATTAAACTTCAAACAACTCAGCCAGCCAAGCTGTTAAGGAGGGGCCAAAAGTGATAGTGAAAAAGTATAAAACTCGAAATCAGGCGTTAAATTTCGAACAACTCAGCCAGCCAGCCAAGCTGTTAAGGAGGAGCCAAAAGGTGATAGTGAAAAAGTAGAAAACTAGAAATCAGGCACCTGGCGCGCATGCGGCAGTAGTAGGGATGAAATTTTGACTGGATGTTTATTTTGGAATATCGTTAAACTTCAAACAAATCAGCCAGCCAGCCAAGCTGTTAAGGAGGAGCCAAAAGGTGATAGTGAAAAAGTAGAAAACTCGAAATCAGGCACCAGGCGCGCATACGGCAGTAGAAGGGATGAAATTTTGTCTGGATATTTTGGAATTTCATAAAACTTCAAACAACTCAGCCAGCCAAGCTGTTAAGGAGGGGCCAAAATAAGGAGGATCCAAAAGGTGATAGTGAAAAAGTAGAAAACTCGAAATCAGGCACCAGGCGCGCATACGCAGTAGAAGGGATGAAATTTTGTCTGGATATTTTGGAATTTCATTACAGCCAGCCAAGCTGTTAAGGAGGGGCCAAAAGTGATAGTGAAAAAGTATAAAACTCGAAATCAGGCGTTAAATTTCGAACAACTCAGCCAGCCAGCCATTAAGGAGGAGCCAAAAGGTGATAGTGAAAAAGTAGAAAACTAGAAATCAGGCACCAGGCGCGCATGCGGCAGTAGTAGGGATGAAATTTTGTCTGGATGTTTGTTTTGGAGTATTATTAAACTTCAAACAACGTTAAGCCTGCTAAGGAGGAGCCAAAAGATGATAGTGAAAAAGTAGAAAATTCGAAATCAGGCACCAGGCGCGCCAAGCCGTTAGGGAGGAGTCAAAAAGTGATAGTGAAAAAGTAGAAAGCACGAAATCAGGCACCAGGTGCGCATGCAGCAGTAGTAGGGATGAAATTTTGTCTGGATGTTTATTTTGGAATTTCGTTTAACTTCAAACAACTCAGCCAGCCAGCCAAGCCGTTAGGGAGGAGTCAAAAAGTGATAGTGAAAAAGTAGAAAGCACGAAATCAGGCACCAGGCGCGCATGCGGCAGTAGTAGGGATGAAATTTTGACTGGATGTTTATTTTGGAATTTCATTAAACTTCAAACAACTCAGCCAGCTAAGCTGCTAAGGAGGATCCAAAAGGTGATAGTGAAAAAGTAGAAAACTCGAAATCAGGCACCAGGCGCTCATGCGGCAGTAGTAGGGATGAAATTGATTGGATGTTTATTTTGGAATTTCGTTAAACCTCAAACAACTCAACCAGCTAGCTGCTAAGGAGGATCCAAAAGGTGATAGTGAAAAAGTATAAAACTCGAAATCAGACGTTAAATTTCGAACAACTCAGCCAGCCAGCCAAGCCGTTAGGGAGGAGTCAAAAAGTGATAGTGAAAAAATAGAAAGCACGAAATCAGGCACCAGGCGCGCATGCGGCAGTAGTAGGGATGAAATTTTGTCTGGATATTTGTTTTAGAGTATTATTAAACTTCAAACAACGCTAAGCCTGCTAAGGAGGAGCCAAAAGGTGATAGTGAAAAAGTAGAAAACTCGAAATCAGGCACCAGGCGCGCATACGGCAGTAGAAGGGATGAAATTTTGTCTGGATATTTTGGAATTTCATAAAACTTCAAACAACTCAGCCAGCCAAGCTGTTAAGGAGGGGCCAAAATAAGGAGGATCCAAAAGGTGATAGTGAAAAAGTAGAAAACTTGAAATCAGGCACCAGGCGCGCATACGCAGTAGAAGGGATGAAATTTTGTCTGGATATTTTGGAATTTCATTAAACTTCAAACAACTCAGCCAGCCAAGCTGTTAAGGAGGGGCCAAAAGTGATAGTGAAAAAGTATAAAACTCGAAATCAGGCGTTAAATTTCGAACAACTCAGCCAGCCAGCCATTAAGGAGGAGCCAAAAGGTGATAGTGAAAAAGTAGAAAACTAGAAATCAGGCACCAGGCGCGCATGCGGCAGTAGTAGGGATGAAATTTTGTCTGGATGTTTGTTTTGGAGTATTATTAAACTTCAAACAACGTTAAGCCTGCTAAGGAGGAGCCAAAAGATGATAGTGAAAAAGTAGAAAACTCGAAATCAGGCACCAGGCGCGCATACGGCAGTAGAAGGGATGAAATTTTGTCTGGATATTTTGGAATTTCATTAAACTTCAAACAACTCAGCCAGCCAAGCTGTTAAGGAGGGGCCAAAGTGATAGTGAAAAAGTATAAAACTCGAAATCAGGCGTTAAATTTCGAACAACTCAGCCAGCCAGCCAAGCCGTTAGGGAGGAGTCAAAAAGTGATAGTGAAAAAGTAGAAAGCACGAAATCAGGCACCAGGTGCGCATGCAGCAGTAGTAGGGATGAAATTTTGTCTGGATGTTTATTTTGGAATTTCGTTTAACTTCAAACAACTCAGCCAGCCAGCCAAGCCGTTAGGGAGGAGTCAAAAAGTGATAGTGAAAAAGTAGAAAGCACGAAATCAGGCACCAGGCGCGCATGCGGCAGTAGTAGGGATGAAATTTTGACTGGATGTTTATTTTGGAATTTCATTAAACTTCAAACAACTCAGCCAGCTAAGCTGCTAAGGAGGATCCAAAAGGTGATAGTGAAAAAGTAGAAAACTCGAAATCAGGCACCAGGCGCTCATGCGGCAGTAGTAGGGATGAAATTTTGACTGGATGTTTATTTTGGAATTTCGTTAAACCTCAAACAACTCAACCAGCTAGCTGCTAAGGAGGATCCAAAAGGTGATAGTGAAAAAGTAAAAAACTCGAAATCAGGCGTTAAATTTCGAACAACTCAGCCAGCCAGCCAAGCCGTTAGGGAGGAGTAAAAAAGTGATAGTGAAAAAGTAGAAAGCACGAAATCAGGCACCAGGCGCGCATGCGGCAGTAGTAGGGATGAAATTTTGTCTGGATATTTGTTTTAGAGTATTGTTAAACTTCAAACAACGCTAAGCCTGGCTAAGGAGGAGCCAAAAGGTGATAGTGAAAAAGTAGAAAACTCGAAATCAGGCACCAGGCGCGCATACGGCAGTAGAAGGGATGAAATTTTGTCTGGATATTTTGGAATTTCATAAAACTTCAAACAACTCAGCCAGCCAAGCTGTTAAGGAGGGGCCAAAATAAGGAGGATCCAAAAGGTGATAGTGAAAAAGTAGAAAACTCGAAATCAGGCACCAGGCGCGCATACGCAGTAGAAGGGATGAAATTTTGTCTGGATATTTTTGAATTTCATTAAACTTCAAACAACTCAGCCAGCCAGCCATTAAGGAGGAGCCAAAAGGTGATAGTGAAAAAGTAGAAAACTAGAAATCAGGCACCAGGCGCGCATGCGGCAGTAGTAGGGATGAAATTTTGTCTGGATGTTTTATTTTGGAGTATTAACTTCAAACAACGCTAAGCCAAGGGAGCCAAAAGGTGATAGTGAAAAAGTAGAAAACGAGAAATCAGGCACCAGCCGCGCATACGGCAGTAGTTATGAAATTTTTTCCGGATGTTTATTTTGGAGTTTCGTTAAACTTCAAACAACACAGCTAGCTTGATCCTAGTACGCTGCTGATGCAAAAATGACACAACGAAATCATAAACGAAAAATTTAGTTTTACTTTTCGTTCTGCAGTACGCTGTTCGATGAACGAAATAAAAAATTGTTGCATATTTTTGGAGAAGTTTCTACACTCTTTTTTCGCACACAATTAATTATCCAGGCCATTTATTGTGTGCGGAAAAATGACATTTGTGTTTTTTCATGTGTATTTTTGTTGTTTCTTTCATTACAGCGTGGCTTTGTGTGTTCTTTTTTTTCAGTTGAATTTTTGAATTGGTGTAACTGTCAATGAATTTGTTCGCTGTGTTTTCGTAAGCATTTCGTTGTCGTGTTGGAGACCAACTAAAAATTTCGTTTCGCATCAGCAGCGTGAGCCAAAAGGTGATAGAGAAAAAGTAGAAAACTCGAAATCAGGCACCAGGCGCGCATGCAGTAGTAGTAGGGATGAAATTTTGTCTGAATAATTATTTTGGAATTTCGTTAAACTTCAAACAACACATCAAGCCAGCTAAGCTGTTAAGGAGGAGCCAAAAGGTAACAACAACAACAACAACAACAACAACAACAACAACAACAACAACAACAACAACAACAACAACAACAACAACAACAACAACAACAACAACAACAACAACAACAACAACAACAACAACAACAACAACAACAACAACAACAACAACAACAACAACAACAACAACAACAACAACAACAACAACAACAACAACAACAACAACAACAACAACAACAACAACAACAACAACAACAACAACAACAACAACAACAACAACAACAACA